>JAVJIX010000186.1:1810000-1821569 GCA_036785185.1 Paratrypauchen microcephalus | reverse complement strand
TCGTAGTTTTCAACAGCTACTTTTACATTTGTTCAGTAGAGATGGTCAGGGCTGAAATGATCTGAATGATTTTAGTGAAGGTGTTTGGAGTTTAAAAACACAGTGGAACACTTCTGGTATTAGCAGATGACATCACAAGCGGGGAAAGGTAGGGTGTTTTTTTTATTTGAAAGAACACAGCCTAAATATACATTAGGTTTGTGCGTTAAACATGTGTGAATGAAACAAAACACAACTCCAGATATGTTTGTGATGAGGAAACAACATTAGAACATAATAATACAGGGAGTCCTCGGGTTACGACGTTGATCCGTTCTTAAGACGCGTCGTAACCCGAATTTCGTCGTAAGTCGGATTTTGCCTTTGATCTTCCAACCAAAGCACCAATAACCTTTCCATCTCAATAATTAGACCACTACGCTGCTTGGTTATCACTGCCGCTTTCATAGGAGCAGATCAGAGCCCACATCAGGTACTTCCGCCCACATTGGACACACACACGAGGCTGTCTTCTTCTCCCTACAACCACAACAGAGCGTATTCTTCCGCCGTGCGCCGCGCACCGTTCGCGTTTGTTTACATCTCTTACCACGCTAAACCGCGTAAGACGGAATGACGCGTAATATATATATATATTTTTTTAATGGGGGCGCGTTCGTAACCACGAAACGTCGTAACCCGAGACCATCGTAACCCGAGGACCCCCTGTACATAATATGAGCCCTTTAAAGGAGAAGTAACGTTTTTTACAATCTGAGCCTTATTTCGGTAATAAAACAAGTTGTTTTACTCACCCATAGCACTTTGGTGTCATATGGAGCACTTCCAGAGATGTTTTGGATTAGCGATAGCCGTAGCGCTAATATATGCCCCGAGCGGTCTCCAAATAACACAAACTTTAGCACTTTTCAAATCATAGAAGCTCAATGTCTTAGTCTACGCTTTCGTTTGTGTCAAAAGTGGCCTGTAATCCGAGTTTTATCCATAGTTTCGAGTAGATGAGGAGGCCAGTGTGCATGTGCAGAGTCACAGCTTATTTTGCTCTCAGCTCCCGGGACCCAAACATGAAACTCAAAGCTGTAAATTATGGATAAATCTCAGATTACAGGCCACTTTTGACTCAAACGAAAGCGTAGACTAAGACATCGAGCTTCTATGATTTGAAAAATGCTAAAGTTTGTGTTATTTGGAGACCGCACGGGGCATCTATTAGCACTACGGCTATTGCTAATCTAAAACATCTCTGGAAGTGCTCCATATGACACCAAAGTGCTATGGGTGAGTAAAACAACTTGTTTTATTACCGAAATAAGGCTCAGATTGTAAAAAACGTTTATTCTCCTTTAAGAATTGTACATAGCCTACGTCCTCATAGGCAAACTTTCTGTCTGCATTAGCTGTCTTCTATGCCCATGTCTTTTTTATACCCTTATACATTCTGCTGGACATAAGCTATCCTTGATCCAATTAACCCTCAGTAAACATGAGTTACCAGCAGCTTCTAACGGCTGCTCAGACAACTTCTCCACAGCTTCTTACAGGCCTTAATTAAAGAGGAACCATCAAAGTCTTTTCCTGTTTACCCTCTCATTTGAACTTTGACCTCTCAGACAGCTAGGCAGCGGGGCTAATTAGCTCCACTGAGAATCACACCGGTCTGTCAGATCTGTCCATCTGACCTGCCAAAACGAACTGACCAATCAGAGCGCTCCAAAGTTCTCTCTGTGTCCACTCATCGGCCAATAAGGGGCAAGAGGTTAGCGTTGGCGAGGGAGGCTATGTTTGTGGTTATTTTTGTTCATAACCGGGATGCTGTGTCAATATTTTCTTTATAAATTTGCGTAACTGACAGCTATGAGTGTGCCAAGGGGCTTTTATTTCACTCTAATGAGTCTCTGGTTTTGGCTCATTTTGTGTTTTGTTTTCATTTAACCTCAAACATGGAAATACTGGTCAATCAGGACGTGTTGTTGAGATGCATTATTTATAACACAGAGGCACGTCGAGGCAGATGGACGTCTGTGACAGTGACAATGGCTGCTCTCATCAACAGAAGAGGGTTTTTTAATGCAGAATTCCATGTTATAATATTTTTCCCTCATTGAGCTTTGTGTTATAACAACATTATACAGGGGGTCCTCGGGTTACGACAGTCTCGGTTTACGACGTTTCGTGGTTACGAACGCGCCCCCATTAAAAATATATATATATATATTACGCGTCATTCCGTCTTACGCGGTTTAGCGTGGTAAGAGATGTAAACAAACGCGAACGGCGCGCTGCGCACGGCGGAAGAATACGCTCTGTTGTGGTTGTAGGGAGAAGAAGACGGCCTCGTGTGCGTGCCCAATGTGGGCGGAAGTACCTGATGTGGGCTCTGATCTGCTCCTATGAAAGCGGCAGTGATAACCAAGCAGCGTAGTGGTCTAATTATTGAGATGGAAAGGTTATTGGTGCTTTGGTTGGAAGATCAAAGGCAAAATCCGACTTACGACGAAATTCGGGTTACGACGCGTCTTAAGAACGGATCAACGTCGTAACCCGAGGACCCCCTGTAACATGGTTTAAAGCTCACAAGATCCATAGAGCCACTTTATCTCCTTAAGGTGCATGGCTATTGCTATAATAAACCCCACAGGTCCCTCAGTGTGAGCTCGTCTTTAGATGGATCTGTTTTTCACTGTTCATTCTTAAAGTGCAGCTCTGTGGACTCAGGGGAGTTGAGCATCGATCTCTTCTGTCAGGCCACACACTGCTCAGATATAAGGAGAATATAAAGGGTCAGGACCGCGGGTTAATATGGATGTTACTCTTCCCCAAGATGGTGCACTCGGGCCGAGGAGGTTGTTGTTGGTGGTGATGAAATTAGTATTAAAGGTCCCATGACATGGTACTTCTTGATGCTTTTATATGGCTCCTTAATGGTTCCCTAATACTGTAAATGAATCCTTCTTCAAAATCAAGACTCACTGCATGAGATATGACTCTAACAGTCTTCATGAGGCTAGATATGTGTCTAAAATGCTTTATTCTGAGTGTTGCTGCTTCAATGCAAATGAGAAGGACAGAGAGATTGGCTAAGGAGCGGGGGGGCGGGTTTCCCCCGCTGGAAGCGCAGCTCTGCACCGCTGTCTGCTCGCTTCCGTGTTTAACACAGGAAGACAGATGGGAGACTTTGCAATGAAAAAAAGCATATTTACACAGAAAATAAAATTAAACCACTGGTATTTCAGAGGTCCAGAGGGTCGGGTAAGGGACTTGCGAGCCTAGAAACACTCGGACGTGCCTCCAGGCAAATAAAAAAAACGCACTTCGCATTGTAGCGCATTCACAGTCCAAACTCTATGGGCGGGATATACAGGGACGCTGAGCGGAGACAGAGGGAGGGGCTGGAGCTGCATTTGCCGATCTGACGTCAAAAAGGTGCCTTGTCCGTACTCGCCCGTTTGAACACTGGTTTTGTGTAATGCAGAAAAGGATCGCAAATGCTCAGTTTAGACATTTCGCAACTTTTAGCCATGGGGGGGGCCTAAACAGGGTAGGGGAGCTCACATTAACGTTCAAAAACTTCAGAAAGGGAAAATTTCATGCCATGGGACCTTTAAGTAGTAGCTAAACAACACAGGGTCCTATATTACGCTTTGTTGCATTGAGGTTTGTTTTTGATGAGGAAACAACATTAGAATCTAGAAAATCCAGAAAATAGTGTAATAAGTCAGTAGAGTCTGGTCCTGCAGTGTAATTCTTGTCCTTACGCTGCAGTGTACAGAAGCAGTCAGAGACACTCATTATACATACCTGTTGCAGCCTTTTATCTTTACTCTGATGACATAGTTAGTGTTTGTCCACTTTTAAGTAATTTACTTGTTATTTATTTTGATTGCGTGCTCTTATTCTCCTGCTGTTCTTAAACTTTGCTTTTCGACACTGTAATTTCCCCCAGCGTCATACATACACACACAAACACTCTCTGTAGATAGATCAGTTTTATGCCATACTCTGGAAGATTATAGTCAAAGGAACATTTCCATGGAAACAGGCAGGAGCCCCTCCTCCAGGCCAAACAAGTCTATTTTGTTGAAATAAAAGCCCGCTCAGAGTAAGGACAAATGTTTTTCTGTTTATCAGTGCAATAAAAAAAACATCCATTTCTTTTATTTAACTCTGTTTTAAACTTGTGTTGTTCTTTTTTCTGTCCTATTTTAAATGTATCTCATCTCAAAAGTAAACCACAATACACTTGTCTTGTCTCAGATCTCCTCCAGGCTGGGGAGCTTTAGGTCCAGAAACATGCAGGACACAGTCAGTCTTTTTATCTGAGCTTCTGCTGTTCTCAAAGCATCCCCCCAAGACAGGGCCTATTTTACAATTTTTTCTGTAAAAGTAAAAACATTCTGTCCCACCCTGTGATGTGGTAATACCGATTTCCAATCTCTACTGAACAAAAGGTAAAAGGTAGTTGATAACTTCCACTACCACTTCATGCAGAGTATTTGAAGCTTCGGAGATGTAGACAGACTAATAATGAGGTATCAACATTATAACACAGCTAAAAGTTCACATTAAGACATTAAAAATAACTTTCAATAAAACAATTTTCACATGCGATAATTACTTCATACCATTATACTTTTCCATATCTCTTACCTCTCCTCTGTCTTCTCCAGATCGAGGAGCGTAGACACAGCGAGGGCTCCAACTCCACCTCCTGCGTCTTCATGGTGAACAAACCCTATGCTCTGACCTGCTCTGTGGTGGCCTTCTACATCCCTCTGGTCCTCATGGTTCTGGCCTATCAGAGGATCTACGTCACCGCCAGGGCCCATGCGCTCCAGATCTCCATGCTCCAGAGAGCCGGGGGAGCCAGCCTCACCGTGGACTCTGCCGACCACCAACAAAACCACCGAATGAGGACTGAGACGAAAGCTGCTAAGACTCTGTGCATCATTATGGGCTGTTTCTGTTTATGCTGGGCGCCATTTTTCGTGACAAATGTGGTGGACCCCTTCATTGGGTATACAGTCCCGGAGCAGTTGTGGGCGGCTTGTCTCTGGTTGGGGTACATAAACTCCATGTTGAACCCCATTCTCTACGCCTTCCTGAATAAGTCTTTTCGCCGTGCATTCCTCATCATCCTGTGCTGTGGGAGGAAGAGGTACAGAAGGCCTTCCATTTTGGGGACTCCGCAGTGTACGACAACGCAGATCAATGGTTCCACGCATGTGCTCAAGTAAGGCCTGATTTGACTTCTCTGTCAGAATGTATGGTTGTATTCATTGTGCTCATTGGGGTGTCTGCATGGTAAAATCAGACTTTATTCAGGAAACATTGTCTTCGCACACAATTTGGTGATTTTGCACAGAGCTGACAATCTCTAGAGCAGGGGTCTCCAACCTTTTTCCTCTAGTGAGCATTTTTTACAAAATGAAAATGCCAGAGAACTACTAAGTTTAGCAGTTGAAAGAAAATGATATAAGAAAGAGGTCGAGCCTTAGATGGAGTACAGTTAGATGCCTATTCAATATAAACCATTATCTATTGGTGCACAGAGTTAGGCACCAGTGGTAATAGTCATGTAATTAATCAATTTTGAGTTATCCAGTATGTTAGAGCCATTTTCTGTCTTATATCTACGTTGCTATGCATTGCTATGCGTTGCTATGCTCTACTTTGATCTTTTTGATCTTTCACTTTAATTTTTGATCTTTAATCCTTGATCTAACTTCGGTCGAATTGAAGGGTAGGCCAGGACGACTAGGTAGTTAGTTAGAAGCCTCGGGCTCAGAAGCTACACAGTCTTTTGACCGTCACGTAGCACGTAGGGACGTCAAGTAGGACATTACATAGTACATAAGGACGTCATGTAGGACGTCATGAGGCATTGTAGGGACGTCACATAGGACGTCATGTAGGGAAGTTACAAGCTTGAAAATTATTTTTTTGTTTCCTTTTTCCACTCTGTATGACTTTCACTTTAGTAAAGATAGAAAAGACAAACTTTGAATTCAAGACTCTTTAGTTTTGTTACGTGCCGCGTCGGAAAGAACCTTCGAGAGGCTCAAGGCTAGTGAGTCAGTGCGCTGCGCTCACACAGTATGATACGTATAGTTCAGAAATCCCTTGGTGAGCTACTTGGAAGGGGCAGCTGGAGAGTTACTGGTAGCTCCTGAGCTACAGGTCGGAGACTCCTGCTCTAGAGCAAAGAAGTTTGACTACAAAGCTATTTTCAAACCCCCAAGAGATATAGGGTGTGTTATTGACTTGTTTGTGTACATAGACATTGAACATTTTACACAAATCTTTATATAATCCATTAGTAGTGAGACTTTTCTCTAGTATCAAATAGTAGTCGTATTGTTTTGTGGTATTCTGACCCATTGGCGCATTCATAATTCTCTCTTTTCAGTTTTAATTTTTGCCACACACTGACAAAGGCCAGTTGGTAGAAACACAGTGGCACCCCTCATCATGCAATAAAGGATTTTTCATATGATCTGTCAGTGCGCCTCAGGTTTGTGGTTCGCCCATCGGATTTTCGGATTCCACAATATGATGATGTCATACTCTCAGATGGGATCAAGAGACAGTTTTTCCTGTTGATTCCACTGTACTTTGTCATGAATTATCCAAAAGGTAAATTCACAAATGTGGAATCTGATCATTTCTATTAATGACTGGACCCAAGAAATCACTGTATTATAACAAAAATGTGCATTTTATTTTAATTTTCGCTTCCCCCATCTGTATTAAATATTATTGGTCTATAGAATGCTGTGATGATATCTGAAACACTCTGTGACAGTAAGTAATAAGCAAGGGCCACATTCTACTAAGATTTTAACTTAACCTTTGAAGAGCACCTTATTTTATGACTCGGCAAAGCACTCCATCACTCTTTTCAATCTGATCAGATCTGTAAAGTTAGTGTATTTTAGCAACTGACATATTTTTTAAAAATTCAAAATGGATTTAAGCAGTGCATTTACAGAAGTCTGTGATCATTATGAAAGATTATGGTCCTGTTTAGGAATTTGATGTTCAATAAAAAGAGAGAGTAACTAACTGAAAAACTGTTGGTTAAAACTTGTGACTAGGGATGTCAACAATTAATCGACTTACGATTAATTGTCGATCAAGACGTTGGTCGATTAAAATCCATTAACTCTTTCACTGCCAGCCTGTTTTCAAAATCTAAGCCTGTAGAGTGCCAGAGATTCAGAGAATTTTCACTGATTTTACAAGACTCACAGAATACTGAGTTCTTTGACTATATAAACATGGCACACATCAAAATAAAGCCTAGACTCTCTTCTTTCACCTGGAAAAAAAATTATGTTTCTAACCTTTTCGGTTCTCAAATAACTGATAGTAGAACATAGGGAAGTTTCAGCAAAAACACTGGTTTTTGAGCAAGAAATGGAGAAAACGAGCGTTGAGTTCAGAGAAGGATTTCGAGCAGATCAGTGACTTTGACATCAATATTTATTGATTTAGTGACACCTCAAACATCTAAAATAACAGAGAAAGAGATTTTTGATGACAAAGTACATTTTTTATTTACAAATATAAGAATATAAGGCTCTGTGAATAGTGCCAAGAGATGTTTACAGGATATAATAATATCTTTTCATATAAAATAGAACTTTGTTGAGGATTTGTCTGAGGCCCAGAGTACAGACCCATAATAAAAACTAATACACACACACACACACACACACACACACACACACACACACACACACACACACACACATATATATATATATATATGTACATACACACAAGCCCATGCATAAACCTTTACACACACACACAGCTACACACGCACGCGCGCACGCACGCACACGCGCACGCACGCACGCACACACACACACACACACACACACACAACTTCATTCATTACAATTACCATACAGCACCATTACTGCTCCAAGTCAGTAAACGTCTTCTTTGGAGCTGTCGTAGTTCTGAGGAGACTCCCTGGTCCGTGCAGCGCACACAGGACACGCCCCCTCCTCGGGCACAGCAGATCTCTGCTCAGACCTCGCTGCTTGATCCGGCTTGTCTCTGCGATCCTCTGATCCAGGATCCTGGGTCCCAAGAGCGATCTGATCGCTCCATAGGCGCTGATCAACAGTTATCTGCTTTTCCGGGTTCGCTGGCCTCGCCATCTTACACACATCTATACACACACTGCACTCCTCCTTTCTTCCCCGGCTCTGATCGGCAAATAATGATACAAGATCGCCATCTACAGGTTGAGATATGTGAATTACACCTCAAAAGTTGCTCCAGGCTGTAACTTAGCAACCCCCGCTGAAAAACGTGTTGAACGTCTATAGACGTTCTGGCAATCAACGGTTGGGTTCGCCCGAACGTCTATAGACGTCTCCGGCAGCCAATGAGTTAATTGTAACTAACCGCTAGAGGAGAGGGCGCTACTCTGGAATGTGAACACGAGATGCAAACCCACTCGCGAGACGGAGACCATAGCGTTACATCCGCGGCCGGATCTAGAACAGTGCAAAATGTTCTCCTGCGAACCCAATTTTTGCGGCTTGGTTCGCTCCCCGTCCGGCTGTCTGCGTGAACACGTCCGCGGCGCACTGCACGTGCTCCTCCGCTCAGGCCGCGTAGCAGGCTCCACGAAAGCGCAGTGGAAGCAGCCCGCTGTCCGGCCCGTGTGCTGGTGCGTGTGCGACTGTGCGTGTGTGTGAGTGAAATGTTTTCCCCGATCAATTCATTTTTTTATCATTTCATATCACGGAGCTTTTACAAAAAACGTCCTCAATTTATTTTCAATAAAGAATTTATTTTGTTATTCAGCATCAATACATTTGTCTGCTTTTTACTAAGGAATAATTAATTGAGGAATATACAATATAATAATACTATGATATATTTATGACTCAGTGTTATGTTACTATAGCTTATATTCTTAAAGACCCTATTGAAACACTAAAATTCAGGTGAAAAACGCCGCTTATCAGTTAATCGTTAATCGATCGATAAGGTCAATCAACTATCAATTCATGAATTAATCGATAATTTGCATCCCTACTTGTGACTGTAATGTTATTTGAGAGAAACATGATTGACAGCTACCTGTTGTAGCTCCAGCTGAGTCAACTCCTTCTGGTCAGATAGTGCTAAAATAAAGGTCAGATTAAAGTGAGTGAAGAGTCCCTCAGTCGTCCAGGTAGAATCCATGATAAAAGGAGAAATTCAATTTGTCAACTGGACAAAGTTTATTTGGTCGAAAACGTTTAGCAGCTCATCCGCGCTGCTTTGTCAGTTCTGGTTAGAGTGCTGATAGACACTGCTTATATCTAGCTGCAGGGAGGAGCTAACTACACTGAAAATTATTCCGAAACTATCTCACCTATTTGTTTTGAGTTTCTGTCTTTTGTTTTTCCAATTTCTCTGGCATCTAGTTTAGCATACCCATTCAAACCGTAATGTCTGTTTTCACACCTCTGGCCCTGACCTGGCTGCCCTATTGTTTCTTTTGTTCGTTTTGACTTCGGTTTGAGAATGGAATTATATATGGGAGACAAATTATGTCAAAACAAATAGGTGAGATAGTTTCAGAATAATTTTCAGTGTAGTTAGCTCCTCCCTGCAGCTAGATATAAGCAGTGTCTAACCAGCACTCTAACCAGAACTGACGAAGCAGCGCGGATGAGCTGCGAAATGTTTTCGACCAAATAAACTTTGTCCAGTTGACAAATTGAATTTCTCCTTCTATCACGTCAGATTAATACCACACATTGTGGTATTATCCGTTCAAATCTGTTGTAGGGAGTATTATTGACACTTTGCAGCTGATGTCATCAA
The DNA here is from genome assembly GCA_036785185.1 of Paratrypauchen microcephalus. NCBI lineage: Eukaryota > Metazoa > Chordata > Actinopteri > Gobiiformes > Gobiidae > Paratrypauchen > Paratrypauchen microcephalus. The sequence goes on along the minus strand of JAVJIX010000186.1, from coordinate 1,811,732 downwards.
CATTTATTTTCCAACTTTTTTTCTGCTCTTACCTGCTTGTTCGTTTGCACACTTTGAAGATTGTGTGTATAAGGATGAGTGCTTCAGAGACGCGATGTTTCTGCTCCGTTTCGACCTCTATTTTCTCTGGATTTTGACTTTTTCACCGTTGCTATGTGCGTTGCTATGTGCGCTGCGCGGCGCAGTTGTGTGCGCCGGAGGAGCTGCTACGAAGGACGCGCAGAGGCGGACGTTACTTTTTTGTGCTGTGCAACACTGGAATTTCCCCACTGAGGGACTAATAAAGGCATATCTTATCTTATCTTATCTTATTCCCTGGGGGTATGATGCTAAGTGAAAGCACTGCGCTGTCTGAAGCTCTGTTACTCAAGTTAGGAAAAGTAACATTTTTTACAATCTGAGCCTTATTTCAGTAATAAAACAAGTTGTTTTACTCACCCATAGCACTTTGGTGTCATATGGAGCACTTCCGGAGATGTTTTAGATTTGCGATCTCCATAATGTGAGTTCTCGGGGCACATGTTTGCGGTCTCCAAATAACACAAACTTTAGCACTTTTCAAATCATAGAAGCTCGATGTCTTAGTCTACGATTTCGTTTGGTCAAAAGTGGCCTGTAATCCGAGATTTAGCCATAGTTTCGAGTAGATGAGGACGCCAGTGCGCATGTGCGGAGTGTGCTCTCAGCTCCCGGGACCCAAACATGAAACGCAAAGCTGTAAACTATGGCTAAATCTCGGATTACAGGCCACTTTTGACTCAAATGAAAGCGTAGACTAAGACATTGAGCTTCTATGATTTGAAAAGTGCTAAAGTTTGTGTTATTTGGAGACCGCACGGGGCATATATTACATGCTCGGGGAATATATTATATGCCCCGAGCTATGGCTAGAAGTCGCGCTAGGCTAACCGCAAATCTAAAACATCTCTGGAAGTGCGCCATATGACACCAAAGTGCTATGGGTGAGTAAAACAACTTGCTTTATTACCGAAATAAGGCTCAAATTGTAAAAAACTTTACTTTTCCTTTAAAGTCTAACTTGAGTAACAGAGCTTCAGACAGCGCAGTGCTTTCACTTAGCATCACACCCCCAGGGAATGTTGATGACATCAGCTGCAAAGTGTCAATAATACTCCCTACAACAGATTTGAATGGATAATACCACAATGTGTGCTAAATATTTTTGCGCCTGTACTGATAAAAACCTTCTTCTCTTTATACTACAGATAGCTCTAGCAGTGTACAAAATACCCATATTATCAGTTAGCTTTTTGTAGATTTACAAACCTCCATCCTGTATCTCATTTCATTATTTGTTTGCGTTCCACTGTGGAGCGGCGTTGCGTTCAGAGTCTTTAAACGCAGCTTCTCTGTGTGAGCCGTGTGTGGGCCGTTTGTGGTCTTGTTTGTCACTTTATGGACTCTGCCTCCCTCTGAGTCTCTGCCTCAACCCTCACTGCAGGAAAACGGATAATAGACTCATACGGGAGAAAATGAGGGATGACAGAGGAAGAGAGTGAGGGAGAAAAGAGGGAGAGGAGGCAAGAGACAGAAGGATGAGAAAGACAGAGAAGGAGAGAAGGAAGAGAAGGGAGGGAGGAGTGAGAGAGAGAAAAGATAGAGAGAGGTAAGAGGAATGGGAGAGGGGAGAGAGGAAGAAAGAGAGTAGAGAAATGGATGGAAGAGAGAAGAGGGAAAGGAAGGGGAGAGAGAGGAGGCAAAAACAGAGAGC